>JAHQIW010002479.1:0-32030 GCA_019055375.1 Parelaphostrongylus tenuis
AATCTGAGCCTGTCTCGACTCCCCTAACTACCAAGACCCCGGGTTAGCCAGAATTCGATTACATTGAAATATGTGGAAAATAGGACAAAGAAAATGTTAAAAATGAGTTTGAGATGCCGTTTGCAGATTCGCTGAGAGAAAGCGAAAAAAATAGAAAGGCGTGATCTTTTCAGCTAGCGCCTTCAGAAAGTAGAAATCTTGAGATATGGACATTCTTTTAAAGTAAAAATGCGCTTTTAGAACTCTGCTCCAATAAGATCCAAACTTCTCGTACCGACGAAGTATGCTTATAATTCAAATATCATTCCATAGCACTCAAAAATGTCCACAGTGGAGTTGAAACTCCCCCCCCCCTTCAAAGAAAAGAGGTCAAAGCCGGAAAAGTCTCAAACGTCAATGAATATTTGAGTGATGCGCCATGCAATCGTCTTCAAAATTATTGTGGTGATTGAATGCATATGTGGCCATCAACAATGACTCGCGGTGGTCATAACGATATTTTGAACCACACTGACATTTATTGCACTGCACAGTGTTGTTGTTTTGCCTCTTTACAGCATTAAGAGGTGCAAAATCACTGTAGAAATCCATGAACAAGTTGTTTGTTCGGTCGAACAACTACAAAATCCCCGAGGACCATGACTGGTGCATTGACAATCCATGGTGTTAATCGGTTTCATTACCCAACCTTCTCGTATTGTCATTGTTTCTCAGAAAGCAATAGAGCTATTTCCTAGCCTTTATCTCTGGCATGTCCGAAACTTTCCACTCGAAACATAATATTGGGCATAATCTTCACAGCTTCTACTATTATTAGATTTCTATCAGTCCTATGAAGATTTATCCTCTCTGCGCAAAACTTCTTGGATGGAGCGGTTACATGAAAATTCTCCTGCAAGGGCATTAAACTGAAAAAGTACTTAAAAGGTATAAAGTCAAAACACATATACATGTGAAAATCGCCATGATGAGGTTTACTTATATTACAGAATAGAACGAGTAATAATAGTTCTCACAGGTTGATAAAAAAAAGTTTCTTTCAATAGTGTAGTAGAATTTTCAAATTGGAAATTATTTAGGATTATTGATGAAGTGGGTATCACTTGCAGTATCAGGCATCATTTTTACCACAAGATATTTTTGTCTTGAAATTCTCAGCTCATTACTAGCGATAGCTTTTGGTGATTATATGGAAAAATAAGTGTCAGGAAATAGAAGATTATGATGTAATACTTGTATTCATGAGTACAAAATCAAATAACAACTGATTATCTGTATGATTTATTCTTTTTCAGTAATCAGTAAAGGATAATTGCTCTTGACACATTGAATGAATGATAGACAAGGCTTAGATGCGGATAAATACGAATAAAATTAGTGTAAGACTTCCCATTTTCAGTTGAAATAGCCTTTCGCAAGCATCTAATCTTCTCTTTCAAAATGAATGGTTATCCCCAAATAAACCTCCTTATAACAATGTGAGGACATCGTGTTCATTCTCCAAGATTGATTGCGCGACTGTCAAAGTGAGACGGGCACACGCTGTTGCATGCTGTCAGCAGTCGAATCAGATTAACCAATTGCCATGCGAAAAACCTATGTGAGATTTATAGGATATTCCTTCTTGAAAATGAATCAAAACCCGTAATAGCATCACCAAAGTCGGAAGGCGTTTAGATCAAGTCTTGCCGAGAATGGATCTTGGAGAAGTGTTTGTGTATACTATTCGTTTCGCGTATTTCTCGAGACCGCGCTCAAATTTCACTATGCCCGCTACTTGTTTTGAGCCGTGCATGTACTCTGATGTGGGCACTCTTAGTGCTAATACACGTGCCCCGGCTTCCAGCTCGTCAGCTGCCGCGCCGGTGCCTTGCGTTCCGAATGCCATGATATTTCACGATTTACCAGCCAAGAGCAATCGAGGTGAAGAACACTGTCCTCGAACTGATCTTATCACTACTTGGTGGTGCGTGTAAAAGGAAACAGTACTGATTTTCCTTTAGCAGGCGATCATTCCCCGCCGAACTGACTGGATGCATGGCTTGACGAGGTTGGAAAACCGGAAACACCTGTATTGGCCACTCTATAAGTGCCCATAACAGCCATATTTATAGCTCAAGGATTAATTATCACGCATAATTGTGCTACATTACTGGTTCCAAAGCTCTACACCTTTTAGCGTTTCAAAATGATCTTCACTGGAAAGAAAGTATAATACTTTTTTCCCACCACATGAGATGTAGATTTCTTCCGTTGAATATATATTGACTCCTTTCATTACTATTTGAGCCAACATGTCATGTGGTCTGGTAAAGCGCTCTTGTACAGCCCGAGACACGTGTTTCGTCCTTACAGACTCATTCAGCCGGGCAGAACCCGTCGTCTGTCGATCTTTTCATATCAGTTCTCTCGGGAGCGTCACACTCCTTACATATAAGTTATCGACGACCTACGCTTTAACACTCTATGTCAGGTGAAAGCATTCACCTGAACACAGAGTGTTTTCGCACGTCGATTGCTAGCTGGCTGGTATTTTTATCATATTGATACCATTTCTTATCATATTATTACTGAGCAGAGCGCATGTGGCGCAGTGGTTAGAGGTGCCCTGCGTCGCACACGAGGTCACTGGTTCGATCTCGCGCTCATGGCTCACCAAGCCATCCATCCCTCCGGGGTCGGTAAATTGGTACCAGACAGGTCTCAGACTTGTCTGGGAGGATAAGCAGCACTGACTCGGTTCAGCGGGGAGGCCACCGCGAGTCATTGTAAAGGCCAGATGTGCATTCAATCACATCAAACGAAGTTAAAAATTGAAGTCGAATGCATGGCGCATCCCTCAGGGATTGATCAACGCCGAGAGCTTTATCCTTTATCCTTATTATTACTGAGCATGCGGATGCGGTGGAGATAAGGTAGGGCACGCGACTTTCTGCTCACTTTCCAACTCTGCGATTGTCTCGCTTGACATCTACTGATAAACCAATATTACTAGACCTGGTCACCACGTAAGTAGGATGAAAGACCACTTAAGCGATACTGAAGATGCAGTCGTAAGTTGATGTTAGGAGTATTCCTCATTTCGACTTCGGAAGGAAAAGGTCACTTCTTTGACTTTCGCTAACGGCCTAAAATTAGAAGCCCAATTCTGTCGACCATGTCGTTGAAAATCATGTGTGCCGAACGCGTACGTTCAAAGACGACCAATTAAGCAAGAGCACTTAGCGACCGGATTCCTCAAAATATCAAACAACATCAGAATGTCTACCTCTTATGCTCTGTTGTCGCCACAGAAAGCCAGAAAAAAGATATGTGCTCAAAGGAATCCTACAATCAAAAGAGACCCATTTTATTACTCGTGCACGCAGCAGAGAAAATGAAATTCTTAGAAGGTTTCCGTTCGATTCATCCTAAGATTAGCAGGAGGAAATCCGCACAAACTAGCTCTCGGAATTCGCTGACTCAGCACAGTGCTTTCTGAAAGCGTGGGAAGGACATTGTAGCATAACAGATCTTGCCCAGCAATCAATTAAACGACACAGCAACGTCTAACACGGAAATACTACACGCGGAACTGTTACAATACGGTGACTGCTCAGCTAAAACCACCGTTCTAAACATCACGGACGACGATTTTCGAACTTATTCTTCCAGACAAAATAGAATTTGTCACTTTCCATTTTTAAGAATTGTCCATAATATTTTTAAGATCAGAGAAACTTGTGCATTTCGTCACTCACTACTGAAGTAGGACTACCACGGTGAAGTAAATGTTTATTAGAGCACTTGCCAGTTCATTGTAGGTGCAGACTGTTTGTGAAGAGCTCTTCAAAATGAGTCCATTCCATTGTATGCTGCGTAGCATTTTGAGAAGTGGAGAAACGAGTGCTACCATTACCTAGTGACCAAAATGTCGAAATCTGAATTGAATGTGGCTTGTTAATCCTGTGAGATAAAAAATATTCACATCAAAGCTATGTTTTGGTAATTCAAAATACGGAATATGTTGTATTGCTCGCCTATCACAAGAATCAACGCTTTGCACCTCTAGATGATTTTTCGAAATATTGCAGAATTCCGATTAGATCACCAAGAACGTTGTAACCGCTAGCAAACGAATGACATTGCATGACTATTCGCTTACGAATATACAATGAAGTTTGTTGTGTCTGCACGTCGCGAAAATGACGCGAGAAATGTTGGCGTTCCATGAACATTCACCTTGATGAAACATAGAACGTTAGAAAGTTGACAGACGCTTTGACTCAGAATCATCTCACACGCAGTCTTAACAAACACGATTTTCTTCAACATCTAGATATATTAAAATTTTATCAAAATGTAGAATTCCGTGTCTCGCGACAAGGTCTGGCGCCTTAGTGCAGGCATTTTGCCACAACAAATTCTTGAGAATTTCTCTTTTGCCTCCTTGTATTGGTGGATTCTTGGTCAGATTTCATTCCTTGCTCGTGTCTCTGAGTTACTCAGTAAAATTTCGTAGTTCTTTGTCGCGATTTGTGCCTCTAACATGTTGCCAAAGACATTTCTCAATGTTTTCCTTTTGTCAATCGATGTCTTTCTTTCAGATTTGAGCAAATCGTACTTGTTATAGCTTGTTTTGTAGGTTGTAAATTTTTTTTTGGGAAAGCCAGAATTATATGTCGCAACATTGCAAATGAGATGGTGGGAATTCAATTTAAACAGGGGCACCTGAGAGCTTGAAGTGTTCACTAAATTTCCTCTTACGTAATTTCCTTCACGTGCCTTGTTCTCTTTGGAAGCTGAATATAAGCTTTACTTCACTGACACATTTTCGTTTGCGTCAAGAAACTCTATGAAAATTTGTTTCAAAGAATTTTTTCTGAATTAGGCAGGTTGGGATCCCTAAAGCTCTGGAAAAGTAGAAGACGTCCGACACCGACGTCATCCACGTATAAGTACTGAGTGCCAACCCGCTGCTGTCTTGTGAACGTTCTGATATAAAGAGTGGAAAATTGCTAAAATCTTAGTTTAGACTCAATAATGTAGAGTGGTGTGCAAAAACATTAGCGTCAATCGGGATTCGAACCCAGATCTCACTCTTTCCGGGAGCGCGTGCTGAGCAGTTGCACTACCGACGCTCGTTTTGCACACCGCTCTTTCTACGCTACAACGCGTTATCTGTCAACAGCCAACCGTCAGCGGTCTGGCAGCACAGCCACTATCGGCATTGAACCCACTAGAGTGACATCTGGCTCGAATCCTGGCTGACGCAAGTGTTTTTGCACACCACTATACATTATTGGGTTTATTGTAAGATCGTACCACCGCAAGAGGCGGTCGAATAAATGAATTCCGATTGATTAGCTTAGACTGTTTTGCTCAGACATTTAGGAGACAGAATGAGAATTCTTACTAACTCGGCCAGACTTCCTATAGATCACGTCATAATTACTCTTCTAGCTGCAATCACGGTGGTGTTGGGATGTGGAGTGGTGCCTACAGTCAAGGTAAGGTGAACAGAAGATTGTATGCACTAGACATATTTAAGTCCTACAAGCAAGGCTAGAATTTTGATGAGAATGTATTCATCTAGAACATGTTTGTTGTTTGAGAGCTATTTCACTCCGAGACATCGATGAATGCTTTGAATCTGGATGAGAATAGAAGCAAAACCCAAAAACTATTCAATCGTAGTCTAGGTTTTGACTAATCTCCTACAAAAACTACGAAGTTTTGTTGCAGGGAGCACTCGGACTTTTAATGTCACTGGCTTCACAACTCTACCTGTCGCCATGGTTTACACTGAAAGTCCGAAGTTTTTGCTCAAGTTGCTGGCATTTCAACTAGCAAGCGGCAAGCTCAGACATTTGTAGAACAGCTTGTAATGGAAACGGTGAGTTAGTTACTTTTGAATAAAACTATTATTTGTTGCAAATATTGAGGAAGCACAGCACACGAGCCGTTAATTTACAGCAATACTTTAACCACTCACTTCTTCCATAGCCTGCATCTCTTCTAACAAGTTGGACAGAAGCAATATCAGGCAAACTCTATCAACAAGTGAAAGACTTTGTTTTGAGGTCATTGTTGTTCTTGAAAGCCAAGGACGTAGCGCACTCCTACCTGAGGAGGTAATCTCGGCCATTTTGCGTCAACTTACTGTTAACGTCATCTACGAACCACTGCCATGCCAGAAAGTCTTCTCAGATCTACGGCTCAACAATATGAGTGGTTTTCTACATTAATATCTATTTGAGATCCAAGCAAAAATTCAATGCTTTATTCTATTTGACCCGTCCCACAATTTTTTTACCGCGTGAGTCCCAGTACTTCTAGCATTCAATCCGTTTCTCAACAAACGATTGCTTGAGGATTTCATCTGCTTCACGAACGTCGCAAAGCTGGTCGAGCAGATCTCATTGCAATTTCAAGGGTAGATAGGCTAGGACGTTCTTTGAGGCGTTTATTGATCGATTACCGAAGAGTGCTGGGGATCAACCAGCGCCGATCATACTAACCACTTGGACACCGCCCCCTCTCGCCTCCATTAGAAATTCAACAGAAATCACAAAATTAGAACCGTTGATTGTTTTCCGAAAAACAAACAGTTTCGGTAAAATCAAGGAAATTGTCCTGTAATCTGCAAACGACCATCATAGTGGAACTGTTATTGAAACCTCCAAGATAGATTTTAATATAACGAGTTTTTAATGAGTTTTTCTAAGATTGACATGGTATTCGATGTGTCATCTAATGGTGTGCAGTATTTTGAAAAAGAAAAGAAAATCAGTGTTCAAAATTCTTTTTGGCTTTATCCAATATCTCATTGTGTACAAGGCGTTTTTCAAGGAATCATAGTTTTTTACAGTTGAGAGACTTGAAAGAGAACTGCATCATTGCTGGTGGCAATACGGTGACAGGAATTTGCAGAAAAATAATCGGATGGATGTGTAGCAGCTATGATGACTATAGCTGCCATTCCCCACAGCACTTGTCAATTTCAGGAACTATCTCGGTCTGAATCGCTTATTTTTGTATTCAACAACGTTTTGTAGAGAAATATACCTATGCAGACCACAAACATCATCATGGCTAATTGGTCGAGACAGATGTGGCAAAATGTAGTGAACAGAGCGGTTCGAATGTTGACATCGGGTTCGTTTAGATCGCACTTCTTCTCGGCAGTTGCCACTGTCAGCTGAAACTGAAATTGGACTGTGATGTGTCTGAGACAAACATTTCTATTTGACCGATATTTGTTGTAGCAATGACAACAGCAATAAACTGACAAACCACATGGGTGTTCATTAGTCAGAGTAACGCAGTAAATTACATCAAAGTGTATAGTTCGATGATTTTCTTTCAGTGCCTTCTTGATAAGTAGCAGAGGAATTTGCAAATGATTAACCACAGGAAGAATATAACGTAACATTTTTACCGTTAGTAAAACGTAATAAGAGATCTTTCCATGAACCAAGCACAGTAATAGAATCAGCATTTCGCACGTTGTCGAGTGATTGCAGAACATAGTTATTAGGTGTTCTCAGAAGTTTTGGCACAGAGCAATAAGCACCAAATCTAATAATATACATAGATTACTGGTTGTCATTCGATAGACCGAATCTCAACTATTTTGTTGCTAAGACTGGTTTAGGAAGCGCTAATATATATTTTCATAGTTATATTTAATTTTATATATCTTTTTACACATATTGTATATATGTATATATCGCTGTTAGAGCTAATCATATTCAAAATCGTTTCTGGCTTTATGCAATGTCTCATTGTAATACTAGGAGATTTTCAAGGAATCACAGTTTATTTCAGTTGATGACATCTTGGAGGAGGATTGCATCATTGTACATGGCAATACGCTGGCAGGAATTTACAGAAAAATAATGCGATGGTGATGTGTACGCCAACTATTTTGACTATAACTACAATTTTCCCACATCACTTGTCAGTATCGGGAACTCTTTCGGTCTGAACAGCTTATTTTTTCTATAAGGGCTTTTTGTAAAGGAGAAAAAGTCTGTGCAGACTACAAACATCATCGTGGCGAATTGGTCGAGACAGATGTCGCAAAATGTGGTGAACAGAGCGTTTGAATGCAGGCCTCTGGTTCATTTCGATCGGGCTTCACTCAGCATCTGCCACTGTTCGCCGGAACTGAAATTTAACTGTGATGTGTTCGAGACTAAGATTTCTATTTGACCGATATTTGTTGCAGCATTACAACAGCAATGAACTGACAAACCCATAAATGTTCTTTAGTCAGGGTAACGCAGTAAATTACATCAGAGTGTATAGTTTGATAATTTTTCATTCAATGCCTTCTTGATAACTAACAGAGGAATTATTCGCAAACGAATAACCACAGAAAGAACGTCTGCTCGCTTACAAGTACTTCATAGAACCACGGAACTCGCTATGAAGTTAGAAAGACGAACTTATAGCGTATCCCTTTTACCGTTAATAAACGTAATGAGAAGATCTCTCCATGTAGCAAGCACAGTAATAAAATCAAAGCTTTATCCTTTATGCATGTATGCGTATATATATACGTATATATATATCAAAATGCTTCTTGAATCTTTTGTTCTAATAATTCCACGTTCCTGTGCAAGGATGGTGACATCCATGTCAAAATTTACTCCGCTTTGCGTTTGTTTCCCATGCGTGCCTAGCGGGGTGCCTGGTTTAGAGTTACGTTTGTCAGCTAGGTGTTCTTCTATGCGGAACCAGAGTGGCCTACTCGCTTCGTCAATATACTTTTCGACACATACTTTACGATTGCGTAAACTGTGTAAACTCATGCAATCATCGTCTCTGCTGTTAGGGCATATTTGGCATTGTTTCATTGTACAAAGACTGTTACATAAACGGTTGCCAACTAATGGGCCCCTCTAAGTATTCGGTGAGTTTTCAATGATTGCCACATCTCTAAACTTCTTCTTTTCAAATGCTTAATAGCTGTGCATCTCTCACTGATGGGAGAGGTGTACGAGTCCATGTGATCTCCTTCCGGTGATCTCCGTCTGAATTATTCATTGGAAAACATATAAAAAGCGGTGAGTATGTGTGAAGGTGAATTTATGCTTAAAGCGAGTGAAATCAGGGTCACGTGAATTTTTCTAAAAGAGTAATAGAGGTGTTTGACTGATTGCATTATGGCCAAAATGATCCTTCCAAGCTCCGAGAAGACGAAACTGCCGAATCGTCAGCTAAGTGAATAATGATTATTAGGTACTTTTTCGTTATCTCAAGCCTCCTTGGAGCCAAGCCGACTCCAAATCTTTGGTTTTGAAAATGGACTTTTTGTAGCACTGTAACATTCGAAAGAAGATTACGTTTCGCACTCGGTGAGCACCTCTTGTCTGCAATTTCCTAATCTAATACTGACTCCATCGCGACATCTATGCTTGTGATCGACGCCGATTCCTTTATTGCAAATTATTCAACTCAGGGTTCGGAAGAACCGAGAGAGGGTGGTACTTATGAGTCCCTATAGGACGAAACAGGCACCTGTATAGCACTAGACCTAACAGCTCAAAACATGTTATATTCTTACAGGAAATACCAGCGAAATTTTATTGACTAAGAAAAAGGCAAAATCTTCAAGGCACAAAATTGTCTAAGACATTGAGTCGTTCCAAACTTGAAACGAAAACAACTTCACGCAATACGTGTACCAGAGGACAGTCGACGAATACTGGACATCGAAATGGAAGTGCTCCGCTCCTGTTTACGAAGCAAGCAAAACAAGGTGCTCGCTCAGCTGAGGAAGTGTGTAACGAAGGAGCAATACTGTGCTCGGCATTCGGAAGGCAACCTTTAGAGAAACAAAGTGGGTGAGTCAAGGTTGGCTTGCAACTCCATTAGATTTGATGCTAGTGTTACTTTGCGGAGAAAGTTCGATGACTTTTGAGTATATCGCATAAATGATTTTGAGAAAGCATGCGAACTCAGTTAAAGAAGATCAAACGAGTCACAATCGGGTAAACAAACTACAAAAAACTCAAGGTTCAATACGTTAAAAGGCAATGACTCTCCCTGATGGTGCGTGCTCGCAATTCAAATTGGGTCCAAGCTTCACATCATTCGAACTTATTTCTAAGGTATCTTACGTAAGGCTGCATGCAACCTGCATGAAATGCAAGAGAAGCTCCGTAGAAAGGTCGAAGCTGAGGAAATCTGTAGGAATGCGCAACAGCAAGTGGAGGTTTCACCAATACCACCATTTCCTTAGCTGTTGCATAAACATTAAGACAGTGGTGAGGAAGTTGATAAAAAATTTGCATAATTTGCAGACGAAACCTTTAGAACTCTTACTCATTATCGCGTGGGAAGGTTCTACTCAAACCTCACTGAACTACAAAATTGTGGAATGGCAGATGTCTGAGAGGTGATAAGATAAGAAACAAGGAACCAGAAGAAAATCCGTTAGTGTTAAGGGTGGAGGATTGTTGTGCTTCCTCGGAGTTAGATATCGAAATAACAAAGAATTATCTCAAAAATACTTCGCTCTACCAACCTTATTCTATAAAGGAATTTAGAAGGCATTGCCGCAAATTAGACAGTGAGAGGTAAAAGAGGCAGGTTTCAGACCATCTGTCATTTCGGATTTCAAAATATCATCACCAACACGTACTATGTTATAACAATAAAAACACATAAGAAAGTATCCACTGATGAGCTAAAGTCTAACGATTCATCAATATTCAAAGTTGGATCGATCATCAGCAGTGTAGGCGAACTGACGGATAGGACAGCATGGTATTAACTCTAAGAAAAACTCAGTTGCTATAACAAATTTCAGCTTATCTGACGAACGCTCAAATGTTGTAAGACTGTCTACGTAACGCGCATTCCAGCAACCTGTACGTAATGCAGTAATTCGACGCCAGCACTCTCCAAACCAACGTGTCGATTAACTGCATTGTAAGCCACCCACAAGCTTCTTACACAGCACCAGGGAGCGGTAAACATGTATGGCTTGTTGATTCAGCAGGTCTTGACACTTTTAGAGGGAGTGTATGAACTGCTCAATCTTCAGACGGTCCGGAAAGTACTTAGTGCAAATGAGAGGGTTGGCAATGAGGCAGCGTCTTCCGCCCAGCCGAGCTATTGCCTTCTTGTCGATACTCGAATCCCCAGTGATGGATCTCCGGTCATTACTCTACTCTACGTACATAGACCTTTGTTTGATTATCTGTCCCATTCAAGAAAGATTGGACAGGTGTTTTAGGGTGTTGAATGACAGTTAATCTATACAAGATTCGCTCGTGAGACACCGAAGGATGATTTTCTCCATTCTTTAACGTGCAAATAGACTTAAGCGATAACGGCCATATTACGAAGTGCTGTTGAAAGCCAAGTAGTAAGAATATCCTGGTTCATTGTCTCTCCTCTCATCCTTCACCCACGAAAAGACGTCAATAAAAACATGTTTCGAATAGCCGCCAATGTGTGTACCGGAAAAGAGAGAGAGAGAGTAGAATCCGTATAACACTGGCTTCTAAAACAGCCATTTCTGACGGGTGCGAATTTGTAATCCCTGGCTTAGGTTTAGAGGAACCATAGCGCGTCTGAACGAAAATTTAAGCAGGAAGGGTCTTGTTCATCCTCACTTTCTTTTTAAATGAGATAAGTACAGCTGTAAAACATTGTTTGGAAAGAGCAGTTTAAAGAAATCGGTAACTATCAATGAAATTCCACCGAATACTCTGACACGCTAATTAGTTTGTAGCCGCTTATATGACAGCCTCTGTACAACTAATCATTGTCAAATATGCCATAACGGCAGAGGCGATGATTGCATGAGCGTAGGTACAGTTTACCAAACCTATTGCAAAGCATGCGGTGATAAATATATTGGTAAGACGGGTAGGCTACTCCATGCTCGCATAGAAGAACACCTAGCTGTCATGCGCTACTCTAAACCAAACACCCCGCTAAGGACGCATAAGGAGCAGACGCGTAGTGGGGTAAATTTTAACTTACAAGAATAGTTTTGAATTAATACGACCACTCCAATTATAAAGTGCAGGGGAGAAAGCCTCATAATCACTCGTGATATGAGGCAGTATATAAGACTATTATTTTGATGGATGGGGTGCATTACGAGTCTTGTGATCTCCTTCCGGTGATCTCCATCTGAATTATTCAGTGGAAGACATATAAAAAGCGGTGAGGATGCTGAAAATTGATTTTGTGCTTAATACGATTGAAATCTGGATCTGGTGATTTTTCCAAGAGAGTAATGGAGGTGTTTGACTGATTTGATCATGGACAACCTGATCTATCCAGGCTGTGAAGAAGGTGAAAATTGCCGAAATGTCGGCTGTTGAATAAAGATTATTATAACACTGTATCTGGGTTAGAAAGAAAATGAGGATTTACTGATGCATGCTGAGGCTATTAATAGTCGATCTAGGGAAGTGGGATCTATTTGCAGTCGTGAAGTAAAGTTCAGATGATGAGCACATTTCATTTCACAAACGATGACATGTTACCGGGTATATTTATACAAAGGTATTCTTATTGAGAGATGTGCATTCATCCAAAGAATTTGTATTTTTTAATTGGAAAGCTAGTCCGTTTGAAGTTATCATATTTCCAAATTCATCAGCTACAGTGAGGCACTTGCAGATTCCATATGACTAATGCTTGAGAAAATGTTTTTCGGAAATGCTGCTGAGTAGTGATTGGTGAATATTTTTAAAGTTCAAGAGTCGGAGTTCCCATGCAAATTATAATGAGTTAGCCTTTTTTGAAGAGAGTTTGCAAGCCATTTATGTTTAGTGATGTTCAGAGTTATTTTTGAACAGATGCAGCATTTATCCAAGTTTTGAAAATTTTCTAAAGCATTCGATACAGTGTTTACATCTTAAAGGACGGGTAGGATTGCGTGAGGACCTTTTGATAATTTGGCTGGATGCTGACTCCTTTCTGTCATAACTCTGAGTGTCGGCAAAATACATGAACCCTGACTTAGAAGCCATGTGATACCCGACCATATATGAGTGTTTTTGAGCGTCAAATGATTACTCTAGGACTCAATTGACTTGACAGTCGCACAGCGCTCATTTGTCGGCAATATTCGATGAACGTCTTTATTTCCTCGAGTATGGTGTTTGCCCTTCAAGCGCTTTTCTGCCCCATGTAGGACTAGATTTTTTCTACAAACAACTCTCCAACATCGGTCACAAATAGTTATCAAAAGTAAACTGGCTCCTTGTATGTGATCATTACGCCCCCTTGAACACCATTCCGTCGCGCATCACAAGGCAGAGTTCTGCTAACAGCACTTTCCCTAACCTCTCGCCGATTATCTGTTCGTCTTCCAAACTATATCATTTTCAGGTCCAGGTCACTGCTTCCACAGGGAGCATCTGCGACGAGTGCACTGCTTTCCATGCCGTCTCGGTCTGTAGCACCAACCCCCTCCTCTTCACTACTTCTAGTGAGCAATCAAGCCGATTTTTGCAGTTTTTACACAGGATCAGCAAAATTGTTCAAGCGTAACGTGTTGTTAACACTTACTTGTTCTTGTAGTGTTTTCTTTAGCACTTTAGGTCTTTGACTGATGTGCCATCACAGTGCCTTCTTTTTTGTCCACTGTGAGGATCCCAGTAGTTCCAGCAATCAAATCTCTGTTAATCTTCTTCTTGAAAGGCGTGGAATAGTGGATGGGCAAGTTTCCTTGCAATATCGATGATAGCCTTGCTGTAGCGTTCCATCTGACGTTGCTGTTGACTGTCGGAGAGAAGCGGGAAGTGGAGCTCGGTTCCATGAGCGCCGCGACCAACATCACAACCACTCGGCCACGGCGCTCCTTTTACAATCTCTACGACTAGCATTTACAATAGCCTGCAAAGATATGAATGTATTTGACAGAACCTCTTTTCAAGTGGAAGAGGCTATTCGTCGGAACTGATAGCGAACCAAGAGATTTCTCACATACTGGTGGACGTCGAAATAAGGTAAGGATGTCTTTCAAATGATTTGAATATACACTTGGCAATGGGAATAGATACATAATATGCCAACATAGACTTTCAGTTAAAAAGAAGTATGTAAAGCACTCACAATTAGTGCTCATGATCAGTAACAAAAGCCGAGGTCTATTGTATGATTCAAAACAGAACGAGGTCTATTGTATGATTCTGGAAAATCTGAACTTTTGAAGTGCACTGATATTTGAGAAATTGTTAAGAGTAGTCGATGAAGTGACGTCGCCATGCAGTGAGCAACACCATTTTTGACAAACCATCTATCTTTCTGAAATTTAAACACTATGATGATTCATCCTACCACATTTGTTTTCATAGACCTTGCTCAAAACAACATATAATCTGATAATATATCTTAACCCTAGCATGAGGTCTGTTATCGCACTTGTACAGTGCTAGACACGTGTTTCGGCATTACAGCCTCATCAGTAGCTCCATTGCTTCAAATTCAGTGATTTCACCTCATGCAAAGGATTGGCTGAACTAAGAGGCATCGTGCTACTGATAGGCTGTAATGCCGAAACGTGTCAAGCACTGTATAAGTGCCATAACAGACCTCAAAACTCAAGGATGTTATCAGACTTTGATGACTTCTAACCATTGTATGTTGTGATGGTATCAAAACTGTGTCGTCGGCGTTGGCGTCCTCATCAAATCAAATTTCACCGTGAACGTCGATTGAATTAAACAATTAACAACCCGTATTGGACGATTGCTGCTGAAACGATGTGAATCAATAGCGGCTTTGACCGTTTTCGTTGCTTACGCGCCAACATCAAGATATGACGAAGACGAATGCGGAGCGTTTCATATGGACCTCGAAAAGTTCTTCAGAGATGACCATAATTCTTGAAGATTGTCGTTCAAGATTTTAACACGAAAATCGGACCTAGAAGATCACCTGACCGTCACATTGGGGCCCACGGACTATAATGCAGCAAACAGGGAGAGAGGCCATCCGAGTTTATTATGACAACCAACATCCTGGCTGACGAGCGCTAATAGGATTGTCTTCGTTTTGATTCCTGCTTGCTGAACTGGCTGCGCCTCATTCAGAGTCTTCGATATACGCTAAAATAATCTTCGTGAAGAGCTTGTAGAGTACACCCAACAAGCATGATAAAAAATTTTTTTCTGTTTCTGTGTAGGCAACCATACACTTGTAGCGGAGCTTAATCACAATTTCATTATACTAACAGTTGTCCGACTAATAATGTAAGGCTACTGTTCTTATCTTTTGCGAATGACATATCGAAAGCACGGTCAGTGCTGAACAATTACTGGCCTTGTCATAAACGCTGAATAGAGCCGAATAAGCAATCCCGTGCTATACAGCTCTGCACTGCATCATTTCTGCGTTGAAGGAGTTCCGTGTTGTAGCAGTCACATGTTGTTGTGATTGAATTGTTGAGGAAAAGGACAGATTCGCCACAGTATTTTTCCTACACTTCGAATACAATGTTGTACCAGATCGATGATTTTCAATTAATGTTTCTATAATGCTGCCTGATCGAAAATCATGTCAACAGGACAGGTTATCTTACGTGGATCACTGTTCATTAGGTGTCAGGTTACTTCAAGTTGACTGGAGTGCAGTATGGAAAAAAACGCTAGCTTCAATCGTGAAATGATTGACCGTACTCGATTTATTTCAATATGACGGCTTTGGAGAACAAGATAACAAGAAAAACAACATGGATGCTCGACTCAAATCATGTGACGCTAACCGTTTGAATGTTAGCCATGATAAGAATTCATAACAACCTCATGTAGGTTCACCACTAGAAACAAAATGTTGATATCTATAGCATTTCAACTTTATTTCTGGTACTTTATTTACCTGTCTCTGCAGTGTTTTTTTCACTGTGCGCATCCCAATAATTCTAGTATTCATTTTGTTTTCACGTCTTCGTCCTGAACTTCGTGGAATAGAGGTTGAGCGCATCTCCCTGTAGTCTTAAGCATAGAGCCTGGCTGTGGCGTTTTATAGGGTGGCTGTCATCGTTGATTGCCGAAAATTCTGGCGAGGGGATTGAAATTTAGCCCGCACGCGCGGTAACGAGCATCATAACAACTGGGCCACGGTGCTCCAGCCTATGGCACGGCATGGTCCAAAGAGTAGGAGATCAACGCTGTCTCTTATTTAAAAAAACATCGTGGAAGATCGCAAGATCGCCAGCCCTCACTATGTGATTCCGGCCGCTGGAACACGCTCAGTGCTCCTTGCTTACATAAGTGAGTGTTCATTAGTACTCCAACATTATCACACGTTGTTAATGGAGGAACTCCATCGTCAATTCACACAGTTGATATTCACTATATGGCGACTTGGACTAGCTATCTGAAAAACTTTCCACTCAAGGTTTCATGAGTGATAAAGCTTGTTAAGTCGAGCTTTAGCGAGTTACATTACACTCGTAGGCAAAGAATGCGAAAAATTCTTATAATTAGAAGATGTTGGCGCGAACTCTTTAAGTTGATTGTAGAACACTGTGTCTATTGTGCTCAAAAATGACAAATTTAAGACACAGTTAGCACTGTTAAATCATCGGCCCAATTGTGAAAAGTTTATGAGTGCTAAATATGACTGAATAAGCAGCTCCGTATCATCTCATTTGAATTACGGTGTACAGTTTTGTCGCAGTTCACCATCCGCTTTCATAAGGCTTTGGTGAGTCAGAAATTTCAACTAATAGGAAAAGGGCACCAGAGCTCATTTCTCGTAGAATAAAGAACGTAATGTCAATGCTCGGTATTTAAGCTAAACCAAAGAGCACAAAATGTTTGATATTTATTTTTGAGCCATCATGCAGTCTTTCGTCTAAGCCAATGCTCTCTGGGCGACGCACGATTTACAGCGAAATAAATCACTATGTCGACAGTGCTTTACACTCGATTTGTACTGCCCAACTGATGAGGCTGCCAAGGCCGAAACACGTTTATTGGACTCTATAAGTTGCCATAAAAGATCACATATTTTGTTGGCTAAAAATAGTTACAGATATATTGAATTTTGAACGTGGGCCAAGAGAACACTTTGAACGAACGGTATGATAGAGAGCACAATGTTGGTTTTCAACAGGTTTAGTGAGTAGTTCTTGTACAAACATTCATATTGGAAGTATGCTAGACTGCGCCTGTTTCGTTCTTTCAGACTCGTCAGTAGCACAGTTTTCCTCAGCTCAGGAAACCCCTTGGGTATATACCCCTACATAAAAGAATCGAAGCCGAGTATCCGATCACCGTAAGTCAGTTGACAAAATTCCCAGACATTGCAGTGACCCTATATAAAGGAATTGACGCTGAATAACAGATCATCGCAACATAGGTCTTCATTCCAAGAGTTCGGTAGAACCGAGGGAGACTCTGCTACGGAGGAGTCCGTAGTGACGAAACAGGCGTCTAGACTATTTAGGTGTCCATGTCAGACCTCTTAACATGCTAAACGTTTTATCATGTTATCACATAGTCGCTGAGACGTCAAGCACCATTTCTGAGAGGAAGAAAATATTGATAATATGATATAATAAAATATCCAGGCTTAAAAAAGGAAACGAAGGTTCGTAACTTTATAATATCAAAGACAATAATAGTACATGAGGCTTTTCAATTTCAGTGCATTTCGAAACTCAGTTTTATGTCGACTGCAACCAAATTCTTTTAGAAAGATATTATAGACTGCTTCTGTTGAGTGAAACTTCTTGTAAGATGACTCAATAATCGCGTCAATCGCTTGGCAACTGAAAGTTGTTGTGTGAGACAAATGTGAATTCAGTCACCTCTACAAGGTGCAAACAGAGTTTAATGCATCGCATATTTTTCAAGGCAAAAGGAATTATCCAAGACAAGTTCGGCACCAATTCATTGATCCAAAAGGGATCGAAGCGCTTATTCTTTTCTCATCAATAGCGGAATGCTCGATGAGCCTGTAGAACGAGATCAAATATCAGACCATCGATCGGTCGACCACGTTATGCCGCAGAGCCTCTTAAACCACTGTTCCACAAGCGCTCAACCTTCAGGGTAGGGTCAGTCACGTACTCCATTGTTTTATCGTTAAGAATCAATGCAACAGTTGCGAACTAGTTGGCTCTTAGATACTCGCTCGTATTTCAATATTCGTCACCTGTTTCTCCAAATCTGCCCTTTTCAAACACCGATTTACAGCTACATTTATCTCATTTGAAAAAAAGGAGAATTGACGAGACCGTGTTCGCGTTTAGAGATGCTCTATTCCATCTTAATATATACTGATGATTTGCAGCTTCGTAACCATTGAAAACAGCTCTATCCTTAACGAGGTTTAGGCATTCTACCCTCTGTTTCTTTCCAGTACACACACCGGCCGCTGTAACATGTTTTTCATAAGTGCCTTTATTGAATGGGGGAGGAGGGGGATGAGAGGAGAGATCATGAACCGAGATATTTTTTACCACTTTGCTTTCGCTACCATATCATAATGAAACCATTCTTGGATATATTATTTGCTCGCTCAGGAAGAAAGAGAAGCTAGTTATTTCAGGGCATCCCACGGGTAGACATTATGTACTCCGAGTGCTCATTCGACAATCTAAATATCTGTTTCTTTCTCTTGAACGGAGCAGACAACCAAACAAGCGTCTACGGTAAAGTAATGGGAGAGATCATTCACAGGGGCTTCTTCTTTGCATATTAAGGCAATAGACAGACTAGGTGCTATTCGCTGCCCCAAAGCCAACCCATTGATTTGTGCAACATACTTCCCGCGCCATATGAAGATTGAGAGGTCAATCCTTGCACAGGGACAGAAAACTTCAGTGCGCAAAATCGTGGAAGCTTTTTGGATTTATACCAAAAATCCAGTAATGAATCGGAAAGATGATTGTCTTGTGATCACTCGTGATTAGGCGCCATAATATGGATCTATTCTTGTGGATCCGAGACAAACACATTCCTCGCCATTGTAATACTCGGTGCGACTGCTCTACATATTGACCGGTGGACTAGCAAAAAAGCAAAATGCGGTGAATACTCAGTATAATCTGATTACTATACGTATCAAGTTCTACGTTTTCGTTCAGGTTTTATCTTATGTGGTTGTGAAAATGTCATCTATTTGAATTGCACGTCAATTTGACTCTTTCATGCTCTGACGAAAGCGAAACTGCCAAAACGCTAGCCACGGATGCGAGCTCTATTGTAGTATTTTGTACAAAATAAACGTGTATTAACATGGTTGTGTTTTCTGAGCAAAAAAAGTCACGGAATCATTTGATCAATGCCGTAGTCAATCGATAGCCAAACTCGGGGTCTGAGAATAGTTTGAAATTACTGTTTGATAAATATGGAGGTATCCCAAAACATTTTAATATTTTTTAACAGGTGCGACTATAACTCAAATCATTGCATTGTGGTAGAGGGAACATTAAAAAAGCGTCTAACAATTGCAATTCTCTTTTCCAACTAAAAGCCTTTTATGTGACTTGTGGCAGCTCTTTTGGAAGATTGTTAACCTACAAGATTCAAACGCCTTTTCATCTTCATTTCACTGACCGATTTTATAGAAATACCTTCACAAATAAACGGACGCTTGTTAATTCAATAGCACTTCTGGAAGTTTTGTCATGTTCACTAATTGACTTGTACAGTGGATACGTAAAACATCTTGCTTTGTTTCTGATAATTCAACCGCCTTTAGGCTGAACATGTCTCAATCTATGTAATTCAACTATCAAATTATAATCAGAACGTTTCTTTATATCATTCATTATAGCTTATATGCCTGTTTTTTGTAGTGCTACTTCTTTACTGCTACTTATACTGTTCTCCGATTTTATCTGATTAGAATGGAACAAATGAATTACCGACCTCATCCGGTGGGAAAAAACGTTTCATAGGAATGTTAGCAGCCATTCGAAAGTTGAAACTTGAGGCTACGGCCTCACATCGCCTTTTTTTTTGAAATACACCGTTATAACGCTCTAAGATTCAAAATAAAATCATGTTTCATACAGTCACGTGTATTTTCTCCTATCTCGCTCAAATTTCGCTGAACAAAGCTCTTTGTTTCAAGTGCTAGTACTCAAGCTCTAGCAGAGCCTTCAAGTAACTCAGAAAATGTGCTTGCTTTTTGAATGTTTGCTTTTAAAAGGCTCTTTTAATCTCCCTTGGTCTTTCGATTTACGATTCAAACCTCGCCGGACACAGCTCTTTCTTTAAACTCTTAGTAATCACCTGATCGCTAATGTTCCTAGTTCTAACGACGTGCTTATTTTCTGAAAATGCGGTTTAACGAGAAAAATAAGATCAAGGCTTACACTTTTTGGCAAGTTTGTTTACAGGCTATTCAACAAGGTGAGGGCCGTAGCAAGGGCTTTACGAGGAGGAACACTCGTTATTTTAACTTTCGTTCTGAGTGCTTTCTTGATACCACGCTCAAATTTCAATATGCCTGACAATGATCTTCTGAGGCACGCATGTGGACTGTTATAGAGCAACTTATAGAGCTTGATCCACGTGCTTCGACCATGACAGTATCATGAGTCGGGCGATGCCCTTCGTCTTTGTTTTAGCCAATCCTCTCGAGGGTGGTCTCAAGAAAGCACCTGAAACGAAAGGTATGATATCAGACTATTGACTATATCATATTGATATTGACTATATCAGCCAAGAGAAATCAAGTGTACAACACTGCCAATTCGATGATATTTTCACTTAAAAAAATGTGTAAAATGTTCGTCTTCGTAATTCCATAAGAGGAGTTGGGTTCCGCCGAGAGGATTGGCTAAAAAAAGGCGAAGGATACCAATTGATTGATGACATTATTTAGGTCGAAACACATGTATCGAGCTTTATAAGTTGCCTTATAGCGCACCATATGCGTGGCTCAAAAGATCACTATCAGGCATATTGAAAAACGATATTTTTTATTCAATTGAATATTTTCCCCCGCTTTAAAAACAGCGGATAAAGTGGGAAAGTTTGAAACACAATTTTTGACCTGGATGCCACATCGTTGTGAAAGAGTGGTGTGAGAAGCTGGTGACGTGGGACTGTAACATTATGTCTTAGCTTCCGAATGATTACTAACACCTTCATGAAAAGTCGCTCTCCAGCAAATGAGATCGGTTTTTCATTTTGTCCCTCTTAATCAGAATGAATCTGTTTTCTTTTCGCTATATTACTATGTAATGTTGTGTCGCTTAATATTATTGTTAGATAATTTCTGTTTCAATCTTTGAGGTCTTTTTTCGAATACTTGCGTCATGACCAGCAGGGAAAGAATAATGGGAACGTTTCCTCAAATTTTAGAGGAGTTTTTTCAATAATTATTCGCAAATTTCCCAGTTGCTTTCTGGGAAATATCTCAATCCGAATTCGTCACATTGTGGATTTGGATGCAAATTCTGCATCACTCTGATTAGTCAACACCTATGTGATATGCCAGTTTATTGTTGCTGCAATGCTGTAACATGCATCGGTTAATTTAAGGTGCCTATCTCAAAACATATCACAATCCAACTTCAGTTTCCACCGACAGTGGCAACTGCCGAGAAAAAGTGCGATCCAAACGGACCCGAAGCCAGCATCTGCACCGCTCTGTTCACTACACTCTGCCACATCGCTTTCGACCAGTTCGCCATGATGACATTTGTGGTCTACAATAATTTTCTGAAAAAACAAATTTACTAGGAAAGAAAGCAGTTCTCACCGAAAGATTTCCCGAAATTGTCAAATGTGCGCCGTTTATAGCCTTTATTTCCACCATGGCACCCATTGGCATGTTACACATTTTGTCAACTTGTCCCATCATTACAGTGCAAAGTCCCGTGACTGTGTTGTCAGCGATAATGCAGTACGTCTCTGACATTCCTACAGGGGGCTGTCTACAAGAAATCCATTGTTGTACAAAGATAAGTTTTTCCATTATAAAAGAGGACTAATGAACCAAAGACGCTTTTGAGCAGCGATTTTTTAGTGTTTTAGAAATTCTTCAAATTATCACCTGCCATATTGAATACTTCACCAATCTCAAAGCAAGAATAGAACTTCTTTGACAAATAGCATAGAACTGAAGACGTCACTGCGGCAGTTTTTTAATACTTCAGAGATTTTCTAAAAATTCTTCAAAAACTGTTTGATTCATCTATGATGTAAAACACTTCTTTCAAGAAAGGTGAACACATTTTTGTTTTCTGACTCCTTTCATAATTCTTCCTGAGAACTTCTTGATTGTTGCTCAATATTGAAGACTCACGCTTCTCATCTGGGCTCGTAACCATTGGGCAGTTCATTGGTGTGTAGCTGATCTCAACAGTAAGTTGATTCAAAATGGCTGAGATTACAGCAACGGGTAGGAGAGCGCTACGACCTTGGCGTTCGAGAACATCGAAGACCTGAAGAACAAATTTGCTGCGCTTGTTGATAATGTTTATCTGAAAATTTAAAACTTAACTATGTAAAGCTGAACAGGCATGAGAGCATTATGAGTCTGAAGTGCTGACAAAAATTGAGCTGCTTTTTACTCCTTTTCGAATTTCAGTCGAGAAAATTTCGATATCGAAAACTTGCAACCTTACTGTTTGCATTACAAGACGTTGCACAAATCCCCTAGCGCCCGCCTCGCTAGTTGCAATACCAGAGAACCGAATAGCATTCGCCTGGCTAGTGTAAACCATAGACACAGGCAAAGTTAAACCCGTAACGCTGAAGGTCTTATTACCTGCTGCAACAAGATTTCGTAGTTTGCTTAGTAATAATCGAAAATGAATTATCTCTACTATAGAAACAATCTTTTGTGCACCACCTTGACCAGCAGGCATCACTCCACATCCCAGTACTGTCGAGACTGTGAGCAGCAGCGACATCATAATAGAATTGGTAGAAAGACTTGCCATATTTGTAAGAATAGTCTTTTTTCGCTGATAAATTTACAAGTACAATTATGGAGATCCAGTTAAGAATTAAATTCCAACTTTTTACGTCGTATGATTCACAATGCAACGACGATTAAATCACTCAGTACTAATGACGCCTTAGCAAATTTCCAACTTTTCCGGAGATTACAAGGATATTGAAGCCCTTTGACTCAAAGTAATAATTTCAGAAGTAATCCTTTAGAGAGAATCTGCCAGAGGGAGAACACAGAAACTTGATGAGATTAAATGCATGGCGAATATTGAATGTCAAAAAACTGCTTTGAAAAGACCCGTTTTAACAATATTTTCAGCGAATGCACAAATTTTGATCATGTCGCTTCTCAAATTCGGTTCTTACATTCTCATTTCGGACAGTGCGACATAAAGTCGCGACTTTCCCAAGCTCTAAGTTCCAAGGTACGGCTATAGAAATCGCTGAGCACAGAGCAAAATACGCGATTTTCGCTATCTGATTATGGTTTTCTTCGTCTTTTTGCTAAAATTCTTGGAATACTCACATTACTTTGATAGAAAAAGATTTCCTCTTTTCGCTCATATGATTTTGGTTGGGCATATGCGTCTCGTATAAAGAAAAACTTCGATTTATCACTTAATTATGCTAAATATGACAAAACTATATTGAATTCTAGGAGAATACCACAATTAAAAACTCTAATTTTGATCTGCCATACAAACTCAAGAGCCATCATAGTGAATGAAAATTAAAAACATCGGCTACTATACAACAAAAATATTAATGCACGCTTTATTCGATACCTGTTCATCGGAAACTTTTACTCTAACTTTGTTTATATCAGTCACCCGTTAATTTGCAAGTATTTAGAGCTGAGGTAAGCGAGAAAAGGTTGAGTACTTAAGGAGAGTGGAAGAATTCTGAGCGCTAAGGGGCAGCCGCGTGTGAAAAAAGGCTTAAAACATCGGTATTATGCAAACTATTGGTCAGAAATATGTGTCTCCAGAGAAATATTCTCGGTGCTTCTCTTTCATCCGCATTCCATACTCAAATTAAGTATTTTTTGTTCTTGTCCGAGTTTTAGTAATTATTCGAGAGCTTGAATATCGAAAATCTGGAGCCTGTGTTTTATTTTTCAAATGCTTTTTTGGTACTTATGTGATAGACGGCGGCAAATTTTTTGGTCAATCTCATTCGCTGGTCAGGATTTTTTCTTAGAAGTACAAGTGATCATTAAAAAGCTTAATTATCTGGCTACAAACACGCTTGCTGGGTTTTTCAGATTACCCTTTTATGTCGCTGTGGCATACAGAATAAAAATTCGTTTCTCATTCGCCTTTCGTGTTTACTTTTACCATGTTTATGAATCGCTGGTAGCTCGAAAAGCATACCACAATGTAGACAGTTTTCCGTAGCATCAGAATCTACGTTTTTGTCTGAAGGTGCTGTCGATGTGATGGGAAATCTCAAATTGAACAACAACATTTCAAACGCGAACGGTCGTTCCGCCCCGGTCCACTTTCTCTTTTCCGTGAGTTAGTCGGTAAGCAATGTCGCCGAAAAGGTTCACAGCTGAGTAGAATGTGAAGGCAAGCCACAACAACGACTTACTAGTAAGATAATCGCCCGATCTACCGCGTAACTCGGCAGTGATCTACCACATTATGCGTTTAAACGGAGACAACTATTGATATTTCATTGAGGATTTTTTTTACTACATAGACAGAAACTTTGAATTAAAACACTTGATTATGATACAAATGAAAATTCTGTAAATGCTGACATGTTTTTCTTGCTTTTAGCAATTTATACACGTTATAAGAATGAAGGCGAAATGCGAGTGAGAAATAATTTTTTTTTGGGTGCTTCAGAGTTATAATGGTGTTTTGAAAAACCGCCGACGTATGGTTGTAGGCAGAAATTTAGGCAATCGAATAGTTACAAATACTCCTACAGAAATTGCTCTTCAACGAATGAGAGTGGCTTAATATACTAGATCGCTTAACATACAAGTACCACTTTTTCTTTCACACTTAAGCATCTTTCGCTGGGTAGAGATTCCCATTCAGATTTTCAATAACCATTCGATAGCACACATCTCAGCGATCTCAATGAGAAGCCTAGTCTTTGAGAAGGACGTTTTAAGACGTGCTGCTACAGCTAAAAGATTTTCGAGTTTCGCACTAGGCGCCATGTCGATCGTGCAGCGCAACTTACATGTGGCGTCCTGTGCGCACCGAGTGTAGAACTCAATATTCTTTTTTTACCTGCAACGACTCAGCTACGAATTCCTTCCTCAATATTGAGCAAAGCCTTAAAATTTTTATGTTAAATTTGCCGAGATTTGTGTTTCGAAGAAGTGCTGAATTTGTTGAGGAAAGCGTTACTCATCAGAAAGATGTTCAGGTGTTGAAACATATTCTTTTCCCTGTTACAGTGTAACACAGAGCATTTCAAAATGAAGTACATTTTCCAACTTCTTGACATTTTAGCCTAAAATAACTTTCAAAATGTTTAGAAAGGACGAAAAATACGTTTTTGCGAATCCGGGTGCTGATAGGGGAAGTAACGCATTACGAGCAATGATAAACGCGCGCTTCTCCTACACACTCGAGCTTACATAATAGACATACCTCCACATAAACCTCGATTAGAGACGTTTAAGTTGTAGAAAATGTGTCATCAAGCTACGTTCTCGCAAGAACGGCGATACAAATGCACAATAGGGTTGAAAGTTTATTTTTGTGCGAGGATGTGGTATTGCCGCTGAATGCAGGATTTGGAATGGTTTATTCGTGATGTTCCATCCTTTATGTAACAATAAGACATCTCTGAGTTATAAACTCTGCGTATAATCACAATGAGCCACCTATGACCTCGAGCGGCGGGGTAGCATTTTAGGCGTGAAATGTGGTCTTCTTTTCGCACTTGCGACGGTCACATGGCAATCATATAAGAAAATCCATTTTATATTCAAAATTATCGAGATTTCGGCTATCTAATGAGTATTAAAGCTTTAACGAAGAGCCATATAGCGGCCTCCAGGTGGGCAACGAATAAAATTGAGTGTGAAAAATATTATATGTTTCGCTGTGACAACGCAGAAAAGGTCTTTTTCTGAAGCTAAACAGGTTTTGTGATCGCAGAGATTCAAACTTTGAATTATTGCCAAATGTTAAAAAGAAGCTTCTCTGCAGCGAAAAAGGCGTTCAGAACAATCGTGTACCTGACTGATACACCTCGTCCTTTAGGGGATAAATAATCTAATTGAGAACCGCCAAATTACTAACTATCTCAGCATATTCACTATATATATACACTAACGCATATACTAACGTATTGATTGGCATAAGCAAATGACAATTTTTACAGCAAGAAGTGTTCGTTAACGAATTTCGGATAGAGCAGATTGAGTATTTGCTTTTGTTCAAATTCTTTTTCATTAGCTTTTCCATTTTTTTACGTCTATGAAAGATGCCTTATTGATGGAAAGGCGGCCATAACTACAAACTTTGCAGAACATCGCTGAAGGATTCAAACAACGAGGACAAAGATACGCCTAAAATCCGCCAACATGAGGAAGCGAGAACCGTATCAAATCGGTGGTAGGAAAAGCAATTGCATAAAGGCAGCAAGGCGTGAACGCGTAGAATCCCTACACTTATGGGAATGGCAAGCTCATTGAGATGAGTCAGTGAAGTGAACGTTTTCAAGAATGCAACAGAGTGACATTAAGCAGGAGTTTCCTCTACTCATTTTTTACACGTTCGAAGGTTTCTCACCGGAGCTTATGTAACATTCTCTTTATGTAACGTCATCAGTTTTGCGCAATTTCTTCAAGATGTGTGCGAAACAAGTTTGCTATTGCACATTTGCGTATAGTGAAGTCTAATTTATCCGCATAACGGTTACATACTTCTTAGTGATTTATCTCATATTTCCAATGTTTCGAAAAGGGTGATCTAAAAAACCGAAAAGCTGATTTCGTACAGTAGATATGGTCAGTTCAACTTACGCACGCCTAAGCTTCCGAATTATTCAATATATTGTCTGTAAGAATGATTTTAAGTCTTTCGAGGTCAATACGTTACGCTTCGTCGTGGCTTACAAGGGTTTCGGCGGCATTATCGTCATCAGAGTCTGTATGGGGGCCACTCACGCTCTT
The DNA here is from genome assembly GCA_019055375.1 of Parelaphostrongylus tenuis. Lineage (NCBI taxonomy): Eukaryota > Metazoa > Nematoda > Chromadorea > Rhabditida > Metastrongylidae > Parelaphostrongylus > Parelaphostrongylus tenuis. The sequence goes on from JAHQIW010002479.1 coordinate 27,034, forward strand.
GTTACAGGAACAGACAAGGTGACAAAGAATGGTAATATAACGTTTCAACCTCGAAAGGCTTGAATGATTCTTGCAAATCATAGCTTATGTTTCAAAACAACGTTATAGAATAGAGCCGGTCAAAAATCATCTGAATTATATTGAAAATAAATCCGTTCGTAGACATTCATCAATTTTCAGTAATTGTCTTGCGTCAGTACCAATAAAAAATGCTCGGATGTCACAAATGGTTACCCCAAACCTAGGCGCTTCATGTATTGAAGAATTTGTGTCAACGATGTTGCAAACAAATTCGTTACCCTATGTACCCCAACACGATCGCCTGATTTTGTAGTCTCAGCTGCTCAAAACGATCGAGTTGGTGCTCACTAATAGCAACGACTTTTCATTTGCACCATAATTGTTCAACAACCAGGTTAGCAACGAGTAACGTCGACACTACTATTCAAAGATCGGCCCTCATGGGTGTGTACTTCTCAAAATTATCCGCTCCGCGGCTTTCACAAGTGAAGAGATGTCATAAAAAAGGCTTAGGCTTCCTGCGTAGTGACCTAACACTTGTAACCGAGCTTTATCTCAATTTCAGTATGTTAGCAGAAATCGCTCGACCAACCGTAATGACACTGTTTCGTCTCTTGTGCGAATGATAAATGAAAACACGCCAGTGCTGGAGAATCATCAGCCGTGTTATGAACATTTTTATGATGCCGCATGGGGCTCAATAAGCAATTTCGTGATACATCAGCAACGTGTTGGCATTCGTTGCTCACTTCCGCATTGCAGGAGTTCCGTGTTGTAGAAGTTTCGTCTTGTGGCAGTCACGTAATATTCCGAGTGAGTTGCTGAGCGAAGAACACTTTCGATACAGAGCGTTATTTCTCTGCTTCGAATTCAATACTGCGTCAGCTGGTATATTTCAACAATGAATTTATATAACCTTCATATTCGAGATCATGCGAACGCAATGACCACTTTATCTGATTTCACTGAACGCCAGGTCACTTTAGAGTGGTTGGGATCCAATATGAAAAGGCAGCGCTAGGTTCAATCGTGCGATGCTTCACGCTGCTCGATTCGCCTCAATGTGACGGTTGTAAAGATCATGTTCAGCAGGGATGCTCCATGCATTAGTCTTCAAGATTTAACTTCATTTGAGGTGACTGAATGTATATCCGGCCTTTACAATGACTCAAGGTGGGCTTCTGTTGTACCGAATTGGTGCCACTTATCATTCCAGATAAATTTGTGATCCATCTGATACAATTTTCCGAGCCTGAAGGAATGGATGGTTTGGTGAGCCACTAGTGCGAGATCAAACCATTCACCTCTGTGCAATGCAGGGTACCTCCAGCCATGCTGCCCGCACCTGCTCCAATGCTAACGTGGTAGTTTTCCAATGAAATTTATGGTATTGTCAAAAAATGGTATTCTATGTCACTGAATGGTCAAATATGATAGGGGTGAATTTAGCAACGTTATTTTTACCATAAATATCGTGAGTGCTTCATTTAAAATCCACACTTTTGAAGGAAAAAATCAAGTATTTATTGGAAGGCAATCTTTGGAACATTCAACAAATTTTTTTGTGATTTTTATTTAAACGTGTCCGCAATCCAATCAAATTTGTTTTCCATTTCTTCCAGTTTTCGAATACTTTATTGCAAAGAGTACACAAAAATCATCCTACTGGCTGTAAATTGGAGAACATTGAATAGCCCGTCAAAAATAGTGCTTGCTGATTGCATGCGATCTCAATTCATCGATAATTCTCGATATTTTTCGATTGTTAGTGCACTTTTCATTCTCATTTCTCGCATCAATGCGTAATTTCGTGTGGTTTCTTTAAACATGACTATAGTATGCGCAAAAGAAAAGGAAGGATACCTACGCATTGCATTGGATTTGTTCATAAAGGGACATTTGTTTCTAGTAGAACTAGCAGGTAATGAAATTTCGCATTTTACCGTTGTCTCAGCACACCAAGGTTTAATTACAGTTGCACGGTTGAGGTGCACATTTCTGTTCTTCCTACAATCGATGCAACTACCTTGACAGGGTGTTGGATTGGCTGTTGCATTGAGTGCACAAAATGTGGCAGTTCTACTTTTGCAACAACAATTTATATTTCAGGAAATCTATATTCTATAACGCGATCGTAAATTGTAAATAATGTAGATATTGTCTACTGATGATCACAGTAGATGTCTACTGTAAGAGAACTGTGCATATCATTGTGAGACATTGTAATGAATTTGAAGCAAGAAGGGCTAATTACTTGCACTTTGATAGAACCGGCAATTTATTACGAGAAGCATGCCTAAATATCACAAGAAATTAATCTTTCATAGTTGGAACGAAGAATTCCTAAGACAACTGAGCGTTTATCTTACTGAAACTACGTTTATAGAAGTGCCATCAATTTGAAAAATTTGCCAAATTTTCGTATTAATGAGATTTCCTCAAAAAAAAGTTCTACTATATACGTATCGATAAATCAGTTGTAAACTGCAAGGGCGAGTTATTGCAAGAGCAAAATATTGTTATTTTTTCGCTGGTAGAGCTAGCAAAAAATGTCCTTTCCAGAAGCAAACCTTGATTGTGAATTTTCTATTTTTCGAGATGTCGAATGAATACTTACAATCTGGTGGAATAGGTCTTTTCAAGAAAAAATTGAAGGCTCACCAGCGCAATCTTCGAAATGCGGTTGCACGCGGCAAAGTTTTTTTCGAAAATTAAGGATTTTTAAGACAGTTGAGCGTTATTATTTTTAAAAACACATTTACATTCGCTCATTCAATGATAATTTAGGTCTTTTTTTAGCAAAAAAGCTTGCAAAAATCGAAAGCTAATCACATAATCCCAAAAAATTCTGCTATGAGTTAGGAAGAGGGGATTGCGATTGTAAGAGGTCATCTTTTATTTATAATTAGAACTGTGGAAGTATTCCTAAGCAACAATGTTAACATTTGAATCAAAATTTTCAAGCGATCTATTTGCTGCAAAAACATCAAGAACATAACAGAAAGTGTTCAAGAACAGCTTAAATTATGATCCATTCCGCAGGCATCTGGCTTTCCTTTGAAAAAGTAAAAATTTCGGGTCCGAACAATGCGCAGCTGAGATCATAATGACCCTCATCGCCCGCAAAGGTATATATATATATATATATATATATATATATATATATATATATATATATATATATATATATATATGTATATAGACATATATAGACATATTTACATATATAGACATATATATACTTACATCTATACACATACATATATACATACATATTATATTTATATATATACATATATATGGCCAAGATTAGTTCAGCTCGTCAAGTCTGTGGTGGTCAGAAGTCATTGGAAAGGAGATCACTTCCGAGTAGAGTTGCCTTAGGCCTTGATTTACCTCTTTGGATTAAAAGCGAGAAAAACTTGAGCAGTGTTTTTTGCTCATTTGTTATAGCACAATTTATCGCCCTCTTTGAGGAATACCACCCATCCTTCAGAGAATGATTTACGCAGAGAGCTGTATACTTTATTCTTTATATTTTCAGCTATAAGAGCTTCACTTGAAATTGAGCTGTGATTGGCAAAAATGTCTGATATACGTTATACACACATTGGCGACTGTTCGAAACATGTTTTTTACTATAGCTTTTCTATGTGAGGGATGATTGGGATATATAGATAGTTGTATGGTTACCTGTCCCACTCGAGAGAAATTGTATACTCGCTTCAGATTGATGAATAAACAGTCAGAGTATATAAGATTCACCCGTGAGATACCAAAAGATAATTGGGTTCCTTTTTTGAGCAGGTAAATAAACTTAACCGGAAACGGCTACATAACGAAGTGATATTCAAAGCCAAGTAATAAAAATATTCTGGTTCACTATTTCTTCTCTCATCCCTCACATACGAAAAGGCGTTAGTAAAAACATGTTGCGAACAACTGTCAATGAGTGTATCGAAGAATAGCAGAGAGTACAACTCGTGAATCTGGCCGACGAAATAGCCATCTCTAATGGATATGAATTTGTAACCCCTCGGCTTAGGTTTGGAGAAAACAAAACGCCTTTTAACGAAAGTTTGAATGGAAGTAAAATTTCGTTTATTCTCCGTTCTTTTCAAATGAGATGAGTAGAGCTATAAAGCGCTGTTTGAAAAGAGCAAATTTGGAGTAATCGGTAGCTATCACTGAAATGCCACCGATTACTTTAAGATGCCAACTAATTCGTAACCGCTTGTATGAACGTCTCTGTATAATGAAAGATGTAAAATATGCTCCAATGGCAGCCACGGTGATTGCATGAGCTTAGGAACAGTATACCTAATCTCTTGCACGGCGTAGAGCGACAAATATATTGGAGAAACGGGTAGGCCACTCCGTGCTCGTATAGAAGAACACCTAGCTGACAAGCGCCATAACAGACGAACACCCCTAGGAACACATAGAGCACAGAAGCATGGCGGTGTAGATTTTCACATCGCAGTCACCATCTTTGCGCAGGAACACAAAACATCAGCGCGAAAGATTTTGGTAGCATTGTGGATTAATACGACCCTGTGAGGGGAAGAGGGGAAAAGGTGGAAGAGGCAGAGGGAGACGGAGTGAGGGGGGGGGGAAAAGAGGGGGGGCTCGACTGTATTCTTTTGGGAAAGGTCGTTCCTGTGCCTTCGCCGGCCGGGAGAGGTTTCCTATCGTCGTCTCTTCTACGCTTATCCCTTATATTACGATGTCGCTTCTTCATCTTCGGGGCGAAGTCGGCGGCTTTTGCTAGTCTTCGTCCTCCGCTTCTTTGAAGCGGGCTGCCTTTCGGACCTCGGAGGAGCGGAGACGGTGTATATCGTTGCCTCATTTCTCCAGTTTGTATCTTCATTTCTCGGACATCTCCGTATCCTATGCCCTACTGCTATGCGCCGTCCCGCGCTCTTTCTCTTTCGTCTGGTGGAGTCGGAGGATGGACGCAGTTCTCACTCTTTGTT
>JAHQIW010002480.1:0-13287 GCA_019055375.1 Parelaphostrongylus tenuis
TATTACTACTACTACTACCACTACCAACCTCTTGTCGGCTAAACGGGACAAGTCTCCAATATTTACATATACTAAGCATCACTATTTAGGTCTAGATAAAATTTGTTTTCCGATTAAATCCGAATTGCTTACCCTCATTTATACTTATCGGAACGATCGGCACCGAACTACTCTAGCCATATTTGTCTGCGCCGAGAAAATAACTATATATAGCACAATATAGTTCCAGGGTGAACACAACGAACGGAGGATTCTTTATAACATTGGCCATGCAGTGAAAAGATATAGGAACGTGTAACCTGGTCTCCCACCCTTTAACCACGATACTTTGCGCTTTATAATGCCTGCCTGAGGCTTGGTAGGTGCATAAGCAGAATAAAGGATCGCTCCGTGTTCATTCATATACAGTCGACAAGGCGATGCAGCGAGTATCTCGGATCACACTAGTGAATGAGATAATCAGATGTTCTGATCTACAGCAACGATGAAAGATTCAAGGCGCCGATGTGCACGTTAAACTATCAAAGTTAGGTAGCATTGGATAGTTGATACATCCTAATGGAAAACGTCCAGCATGAAATTGTACCTAGTAAATCGTCGACATGTCAAATTTACTACAGGAGCACCATTAATCCGGAGGTCAGTGCTGTTTCTTTGACCCTAGAATAATATATGATACTCAACTAGTTTCTAGAAAAAGCACAGAGCACCGTGATTCGCTTTCAACGGCAGAGAAGTGGAAGATTTACGGACTCCCATTTGAGCACACATCCATCAAAGAAAACGATAGCTTGAAACTGGGAGCCAGTTTACTTTATTTCTCACAAACCTTGTGTTTAACTCTCGAATGTATTAGCGTGGTGCAGTCAAGTAGAGAAATAACGATCACAATGGCCAGAATAACGTAGTAGTCAACGATAACGGAAGTGACATTACCGCATGTTGTATTTGAGGCCATCCAAGCCCATTTTGCAGTATTAAAATACACAAAAACAGATGCTAGCTAAACGAAAGTCAATATTTATTGAAGAGCTGAACTTTTCAGCATGTTGAACCGACATCAATCCACAACATATTTGTAGGCGACACACAAATATCTCACGGCTCGAGAAAATTTTTCTGAGATACGGCGCAGTTTGTTCTAGAAATTGTTTTTGTGAAGCCAGTGAATCTACATGACGATAAAATTAATCACGTAAGTGACAGGTGGTGGGCGTGTATTATGCAGTTCATGAAGATGCCCTTCAATGTTTAAATGGTTTTTCTGTTGACAACAAAGAGCTAGCGAGGTGCACCTTCTCAACGAGGTCCCTAAGATGCTTCAGAGTTGTGCGAAGGCATGAAATCCTGCGATTATTGGGTGGCTTCCGCGTCGTAGTGCGCTAAGTGGATGTACATGTGCTGGTACTCTTCGATAATCAGTTCATTTCTTAAGGGACCTTTATAACTGAAAAGGCCTTCTAATGGATGGAAAGGCTGTCTTGCAACGCTGCGTAGCAGTGAAAATATAGATTGCGTCTCAAGCACGGCATCACAAGCATGCGTATTTTTACCATTTATTTGAAGAATTATTTCTATTTTACATGGATTTCTAGATTTCTGTTCTACAATCGTAAAAGGAACCTTGCTTAGCCGTTCAGTAAGTTGAAACTTTTGATCTTCACTTTATATTGCCAAATATATCCACCAATAAGTCTAGGCCTGACCAGCCTAGCTTACGCAGGAAAAGCATATGAACGAGTAGAGGAGATCTAGAGGTATAAGAGTCATATGTTTTATTTAGAGTTCTTTAGTGCAAAAGAGCCTAAATTCGTTGAAAATAATCTCGCACCACATTTGAGCGCGCTGCGATCGACTAAGCGTGCGATACACAGACACTCGCACACCTTAGCCGACAAGAAATTCGCGCTTAGTGCAAAGCTGAGTCTCTAAAGTCTTTTTTCGAGAGCCAGTTCCATCATTGAAATTATTGAAATTTTTCAAGCGTTTCTATTGATTTTGGTAGTCTCTATAAAAGCCCGGTCCAACAAAAAATACGCTGAGTGTAAACATAGATTAATTTTTGCTACAGAGCATAGAAGAGATTTTTTTGAGTACACTGGCAGAGTGCTTGCCATTCTCTAATTCATAGTCCATTTTTAACCATTGATTAGAAGAAGCTGCTCATTTGGAAGTAACCACCTTTGAACGAAATACTTCATCAAAGTTCAACGTGCATGTTTCCACTGTGATCGCGAGAGGCCCTGCTGTTTTCAAACGTAAATAATCCAGTACATTAGATGTAGCAAAACTCATCCTAAAAATGAGGAACTGTACGAAGGAATCCCAAAAAACAGCAGATTAAAACAGTGAAGAGGTGCTTCTCAAGAATATAGGTTGCCAACTTGTAAAGCGAACGTGATGGCAATGACTTTGTTTAAAGAAATAGAGAGGTGAGAGTAGATGGCTACAAACCAGAGCATCTCGATCACCTTGTTAAACCGCCTGTCTATCATTTTGGCCAATATGTCGCTACCGCTGAAATTTGTGAAGTCTATTATTCCTTCATTTGATGTGATTATAGCTCTCATTAATATCTAAAAATTCATGTTCACCTCTCTCTCCTAGCCTATAAAATACTATGCGCTATTTTTCAATGGTGAAACTTGTATTAGTGGACAGTTTACTGCAAAAAATACTTCCTTCAAATGGCGCTGATTACTCCTTTGTTCTCCGCACTAGAGTCAACGGTTTCATCACATTTTGCAGAAGGGTCCGGAACCCACTTTCAGGCGATTGTGTGCCAATTGTTGGGATTCTGTCTTATATTAGGTATTATATAAAGTGCGTAAAAAGTTCTGTCAATATTTTCAGATATTTGATCAGCTCAAAGATCCTGTCTAAACAAATGAATCGTTTGATTGAAGAATTACTGCGTTCATTAGATCAATAATTACAACAATAAACGAAAGTGCTTATAAGAAATTCTCAAAATTGCGCCGTTTGGCCTCTATACAGCTAAAAAGTCGCTTGCCAAAATTTCCAGCCGTGCTCGCATACGTTTCCACCGTATTTCGTTTCGAGCTAATGTCAAAACAATTTTAAGCGCGTCTCCGTCAATACAGCGAGTAACCTCGACTTTCTCCTTAGAATGGGCCACACGGAATAATCGACTAAGCTGAGATCCGCAGAATTTTGCGACCGAGTGCCCTTGAGCGGAAAGTCATGAAGCTGCTCTTGAAAGATGGCAGCCGCTGAACGGGCCAAATGCGCAAGAGCCTAGTCCTGTTTGAGCGTAAATCCGTTGACGCCAAAATTTTGAGAGCCCTAACGTTCTAGTACGCCCCGTGAGCTTTGCTGCTGATAGCTGATAGCGTTGATTTTGACGTGCGTTTCTGTTGATAAAGATCAACGGCGTCTATACGGCGTCGCAAATGCCGGGGCAGGCCATTACATAGGTCGCAAAATGATTGCGAACCATAGTTTTTGCTACTCCAAATTTCTACTGACCCTCCTTGAGAAGCTTCACTCGAATCTGAAGATTCTAGAATGGTTTGACCGTTAATTTCTTCTCATCCACGTAAAGCACCCTGACAATCGACCCACCAACGACCAACCGAATCATTAGAAAAGCCTCTGGAAGCTCTTCTTCGTTCATATTTCCGTCTAGAAAGTGGACACAAGCGATCTTGTACCTGCGCAGCTTTAACATATCATTGCCAATGTTTCGGACGATCCACTCGCTGTTTTTGAATCTCCCGGGCCATTTTGGGCATTGAACTTCTTGGGCTTTGTTGAATCTGGCAAAGGATCTTTTGAATGCTTTCCGGAGTAAACCAAGTGGTTAGACGATTTCTTCGTAGACAGCCCCCAATTCCTCCTGTCTCTCTGAAACGTCCCACGGCTCCGTACAAGCTTTCTGGCTTGAAACCAGTTGATTTTCAACAAAATCGCTAGTTTTGATTGCCGTCTTGTGCTGCTCAACTACTGCGATACTTTTGATTTTTACGAACCGTGACCTGAGCACTACTAGAGATAGACAAATAAGTGAAACGGATTCGAGATCAAACTTGTGCAAAGAATTCAATAAAATTACATCATTACTAAAAATATTATATCTTTGTTAGAAAATGATAGATTACAATTATAAGTTGGACAGAACTTTTTACGCATCCTGTATATATTACTATACATTATATAAAATCGGCTTCTCAACTTGATTATGCATCAAAAATTTCCAGATATCTAGTCTTAAGGAATTGAAGAGAACCATTCAAGTTTTATCTAAAGATGACTCCTTTTGCTGGCATTTGATACTTTCCTGTTAAAAGACATCCAGAAAAGTTACGAATTCGAACATATCTACTGCTTGCAATTCTATTATTCGGTGGGATGTCATGTCATGACTGTAAGAGTGTCTGTTTCATCTCCATCCACTATGCTTGATCTCGCTATGTCTCTTGAGATCTTAATATTTCCTATAATGGTGACGGAAATGCAGTTACGTCGCATCTTAGTCTCCGCTCACTACAACGTACTATTTCAAAATTGTCAGAAGTAGAAGCTATAAATAATTACAGCAAAGTAATCGGTGTGGTCCAGAAGACGAATACGAACAGAAAGAACATAATAGCGATAGTGTGGAGCGGCATAGCAGACCAAAAGAGCTTCGCAGCGCAGGATTGAATCGGATGGCAAGTATAGCAACACCGTTCGTAGCCAGGCCAAACAACCCTATCTAAATTCATTGATTTTCATTTCTCCTTGTAGTAATTTGACTCTAGAACTTCTTGCTAGATCTACAATTCACTAAATTTCTTTATTATAGATTGCTTGGGAATTAATGAAGATCTTCGGTTTATTTCAGTTATCCGGGTCAAATGGTTATTCGATCCCTTTCGCTGAATTAGAATTTTTCATAGGCATCATTCGAAAGCATAAATTCTTGGTTAGAGCCGTATGTGGCCGGTTTTTGAAGAGACCGCATAACGCTGTGACATATAAAACAAAATTATGTTTCACATCCGCAGCGCGCCTTCTTTTTCTCACGCGTATAATCCAAGGAAAGCACTGAAAGCATGCGAACTTGTAGAGAAAATCTCGCAGTATCTGAATCAATAGTTCTACATAAGGTTCTTATGAAATCGGGCAGGAAATTCCCAATTTAAAACAAGCAGCACCACAAATGCTCAACGCTTAGAACATCTGTCGATCGTCCCGCTCCAGCTCATGGGTTGGTCGGTGAACAAGCTCGTCGATTCCGTGAAGCTCGATTTCATTTCTTTTGCTGTTCTGCAGTAAGCGGGTCTTTGCCAGAAAAGAAGCACAACGTTGAGTTACTGGAAATTACGCTAACGAATGATTGCTAATAGTCTAGAGAAAGAGCTATGTCCGGTGAGGTGTAAAGCACAGAATATAATCACTCCACAACGCTATCAAAAGAGCTTTTTCAGAACGCAAGCACATCTTTGAGTTCTGCAAGTCTTGTGCTATTGAAGGAGTCTAGCTGCTGAGAGTGGATTTTTCCACCGAAATATTAGCAAGATAAGAAAAACTGTATGGTCATGTAAAGAATAATTTTATTTTGAATTTTACAGCGCTGTAAAAGAGTGTTTTTAAAAACCGAATATTCATGGCTTTACCCAGAGATTGAAGCTTTCCAATGTTCGCTCACACTTCTCGAAAAAATTCTTGCCCTGGGAATGAGGGCGAATATTAATTTTTCCCGGGTAACCGAAAAGAACAGTATTTCTACATCTACATTAAAAGTAATTTCGCAGTCTAGAAGAAACTTATTATTCTAAAGGGGATCTGTTAATCTTCTTAATTTTTCGCAAGAGAGCAACAAGTTTATGTATTCGGCTTGCGTAAACTGTCAAGTTTATGTCATGAAAATGTCTCTAAATGCATTTTTGCACTCGATTTAGTTTTTGAGGCATCTATCACCAAGAAAGGTGGGAAAGCCTAAAGAAAAGCAAGAATTGTGGCGGTATAGATGTTAAAAATAGAGTTTCATGTTAGCTATAACCACTGGAGTATCTGCACCGCACTAAGATATCATTCAGTTAGTGCGACATCCGCCTGTCAAGCTTCACTCACTATTTCATTTTTCGAAGCTAAGCTTTCGAACTTATTTGCATGCTTATCTCTTTTGTAATGTTCATGGAGGTAATGGCGCGCATACGCATCTAAGCAACCCGATTCAGCGTAAAGAAAAGCAAGGTTTTCTACTTCTCTCATCTTCGATAACGGATTCGCTACAACGAAATTTTTGAAACTAACAATGCACTCTGCATTCATTAACCGTTCCATGACTGCGATATTTTGGTCAGGTTTCAACTTACATTTGGAATTCCTGTTTGACATGTAAGTTGGACCGATGAAATCTAGAAAAAAAAAGTTTACACTGATTTAATTGAGTGAAATGATGTGCCACGATGCATAGTCGCACAACGCTGGAGAGAATTATTCCTGATACAAATTGTAAACTTAGCGTTATCCTTGGAACGACATAATATGTGTAGAAAGCATGTGTACAACCCTGTACCGTATACTTATTTTTTGTTGGAGTATCTTCATAAAGTGTATCTCGTTAAAGGGTGATTGCAGAGTTGCAAGAAAATTAGAGGGCGCACGCTGTACCCGAACAAATGATGGAGATACTAAGTAGAGCAATGCATACATTCGCTAGCGAGAGAACTTGGCAACGCAGCAGAATTTCTAAGCAGAGCTGTTACCTTTATAAGTTACAAGAATTACTTTTTTGGCCTCACCACGGCTATGATAGTCGACACCGCAATGTTGTGTGGGTGGACATACAGCGGAGTGGATGAGAGGTTTGACATCTGGAAACGAGACGGTTGAGCAAAATGAGAAAATGAGAAGAATAAAGCAGTTCATGGGATTATCTCAGGATTACTTCCATGAGAGACCGCCACGGTAACGCAGGTATAGTGTAGCCGACATTGATTAGTCAAAAGCGTGCGCCGTTTAGGTAGAGAAATACTAAACCTCACATCGCAAAGAAGGCACAAAAAGGTTTAATGCTTGAAAGGAGTCGAGGTTTCGCTGCACCCAGCAGACAGTTCAAATCTGCCCTGTCCAAATATGGTCTTTTCCGCTTAATGGAACATTTTCGGCGTGAACGATCGAGAATTTGATAAAGTTGAAGAGGCATCTTATGAATTTCGTTAATTCAATGCTTTCAAAGATTCAAAGAATGGTATTTTGAGCAAATACGGAAGTTTGCAAATCGTAGGCAAAAGATCGCGAATAATGATAGTCTTTATTTCGGAAAAATTATTGTTCTTTTCAATTGAGATTACGTACAAACTTTAGATTTTTAGCTGATGTTAAGAAACTTTTTCTCTACCTGATAATATATAGTTCTGACAAATTTTAGCAATGAGTTAACTTATAACGCAGCAGTGCACAGCGACCTGACTAAAGCCAATATATATATTATTTATTTATTTATTTATTTATTTATTTATTTATTTATTTATACCCAACAGTGTAGGGTAATGTGCAAAACTTTAGCGTCAGCCTGGACTGGAAACCACACCTCACTCTTTTTAGGAGCGCGTGCCTTATCAGTTACACTGACAGTAAAATCAGAGTTCAACAAAGAAAGAGTGCAATGTTCTCAATCTTCTCAATATGTGAGAGGCTTACACTATCGCTCCGAGGTGCGATATTTTAGTAATGGCCTATTGAGTTGCTCGCTAATTGTCGGGAAATGGCAAACGTATATTCAACAGTGTATAATTTTTCTGCTATTTTTACTCGATCTTACATTTGACAAAAAAGAGACACTCAAAGAAGCATTGATCACCATCTTCTAGTCAGCAACACATCAAATTACTTTTATTCTCTTCTAACCTGGTAGTTACATAGCATCAAATTATCTTCTTAGGAAGAGGGCAAATGTGCAGGAGAAATGAGGCAATTGAGGTTAAATCCGTTCTAGGGATTCTTACGTTCTTGCCGCTACGAGACACTTACACATTTCACTGCTCCTTTATTTTAAATGACTCAACTAAAGCGTCGAATTCTACTTCATATGGCTATTGGCTGGATTTAGCTAACTATTTTTTATTTTCACCTTTTGACACTATGAAATAGTCTATGGATATGAGTTTACGTTGTATTACACCCGTCGTAAGAAGAAAAACGCAATTTAGACTTTAACACTCCAAAACATTACATTATCAGTCAAACTTAGTCTCTTCAGAACTTTGCGAGCAATTCAACAAAGTTCTGATTCCTAAGCAAGCCTGTCGGGGTGAAATCCTCCTTATTTTAGCCAATGATAGAATGTGAATGTTGTTATTGGTTATTACATAGTTCCACGATTATTTCAGATCCGTTAATATTTACACTTAGAATCAACCGTTTCACGTTTATCTTACTAATTTGGCTCTATTTTAAGGTGATCGCAGGACTACGAAGTCTCTTCCGAAGCTAACGGTGAACTGATAATGTCACCATTACTGATCTGACTGTAATATAGAGACTAAAAAATCTGTTATCTTCAACTAGCCATGTTGCTCAAAAACCTCATTTGCTCTGCTATATTTCTCTTTTTTCTGTTGTTTCGCTTTAAGAATATGTGCGGGTGAATATTGTCGACCAATTAGAGAGAACAACGGAAGAGAAATTGCTGTTAACTCCCAGCGGATAGCATTTCTTAAGATTAAATGTAGTGAAGTGGTAATGGCGATAAGCGAAATAGGAAACGAATACAGCAGTCAGTTATATAAGGGAGATTTGTATTAAATTATTTTCAAATAACTTGCTTGTTGGCCAAATATGAAGTGCAATATCTCAACTTTTTTTCTACTCCTTTTTTAGCAGGGCACTATGTGACTTGCAGCACAAAAATACTGAGGTCCAAGCGAAACTGTAAGACTCAACACTACACATGCACTCATGCAAGTCTACTCAAGCACTTTCTAGTGGCTTGCGAATTATTCCACTCTAAATCAAATCCAAAAATGAATGTTTATAGCCTTAAACGAGGTTTGTACGCCAGGGCCATACACCGGTGTTTCGGAGGTTCGTCCTCCTCGTCAGTGACCCCGCCCCACATAAGCCCTGCATTGTAGCAAGGAGGGAGGCGTATGTGGTATGTGGTGATGGCATAGTGTACAATACACTGGTCCATCACCATCAGTCGATGGTTTCTGCTGGTAGACCAAAAGTAATCCATTAGATCGTTTGTTTCCAAAACCTCGTAGTAAACATTCAAAATCAAATCCAAAATAAAAGAATGTTTTTAGCCTAAAACGAGGTTGGTACGCCGGGCGGGGGTCACTGGCGAGGAGGACGAACCTCCGAAACACCGGTGTATGGCTCTGGCGTACCAACCTCGTTTTAGGCTAAAAATCAAGGGCTATTTTTTAACCCTCTTTAAGTGTTTTCAAGTATTCGTCACCCTAGTGATTTGTACCAACTTCTGAGAGAATTCTCTATATGTACTGTTTTTACACAAATTCTCATAATATTTGAAAGCTTAAATTGCGTGGGACTGCACTACTTGGTCGTTGTTTTTTTTGAAAAAGCCTTTTACAGTGGTCAAACATTCAGAATAAAATCATATTTGACACTCACATTCCTCTTGTATCGTTATGATGCTTATGCTTCTTTGAACAAAACTCTTTCTTTGCTCAATAGCTTAAGTCTCAAGGAATTCAAATATGCGTATCCTTTCAATATAGGCTCTTCTACAGCGCTATAACAGAATGAAAAGTTTTATGTCTCACACACGCATATTTCTCGCAAAGAGCTCTTCCCTTGAATTGCAAGTGACCACATTAGTTTCGATGCTTCAAAGCTATGGTGTTTTCTAAAAAATGGTTTCACTGCAGAGTAGCAGGAAAAATGTGATTGCGTTCCACATACGCCGCTCACTTTCTTGTCGGTTAGGTGAATGTTGTTTGTGCATTGATGGCGCGTGATCAATAGATTACGTATGTGCGAATAACTTATGGAGTGCTATATATCTTTCCGAATTAAGGATTATTTTCAACTTTCAAATAATCGTAGAATCGTGGAAAAAATCAATATTTTGATAATACAACATTTTCTCTACTCGCTCATACGCTTTTCGTGCTCTCAGCGAAGTAACAATAAAAGCACGCAATATTTTTATTTTGAATGTTACAGAATTATAAAAGACTCTTTCTAATGACGAATATGCAGCGCAGTAGCCAAGGTTTGAGCATTTGAATAACTGCTAACATTTTTATGAAAAGATATTGTCCAACTAAAACTTCTCATTTTCAGCTAGCAGATAACAATCAAGAACTTCCATGTAATCAATAGTGCTGATACAACCAAACTGTTTGCCTAAAAAAGTAGAAATGCGTCAGGACGTTCGATCCCAATTGATTTCCAACTTCATCATTGCTTTGTTTCACTTCCGACTCTCTCAACTCGTGTCGCCAGAGCGCCTGTTGGAGCTCCAACGGTAGGTAGCATGTCGTTTCTCTCAACAAACGTGTGCAGCGACTCACACATCTCAATGCTGTCTCATTCATGTATTCGGAGCGGTTTATTTGCAGGTGACAGCTATCTTCCCTCATGAATAAAACAAGCAAGTAACCATGATTTCATGGAACTTCTGCTGTGGTGTAAATGTTGGCAGAAAGAATGAAGAACCTATCATTTTAACGCTGTTTTTTTTTCTCCATTCGACTACTTTTGTAGACCTCGCTCAAAAATAGTAATAATCTGATAATATGACAACATGTTTTGAGCCTTTTGAAAGAATTGGTGTGGCACTTATAAAGTACTAGACAGGCTCCTGTTTCGCCGTTCCAGATTCCTCAATAGCACGGCTCCCCTTGGTTCACCTAATTTCTTGCAGAGGAATGCACCCCCCTCACAAAGGTATCGATGTCTAGTAGCAAATCACCGCAAGTCAAGTGATAAACCCCGCGACATTGCAGGGACCAATAGTGGAGCTAGTGGCTGTGTTAAATGTATCGTACCTCTCTATTCGACTGCTTTTATAGACCTCGCCCACAAAACAATATAATCTAATACTATGATAACATGTTTGAAGCCTCTGGCCCTGCGAGATCGGCTGAAAAGAGGGGCGCCGTGCTACTGACGAGCCTGGAAGAAGAAACAGGCGCCTACCAAAAACTTTGTGAGTCCCATTCCGGACTTCACAAAAGCCTCAAAACATTATCAGATATTCTTTTTTTCATTCGACTGTGTTCTGATGATATTTTGATAAAGTTCTGTTGATGAAATCAGAATCGCAAAGTTGTAGCGAAGAAGTCATGCGCGTTGCAATATTTGTCATAAATTCATAATAATGGAAAGCATTAATTGATCTTAATACTAATAATGAGCGACATCTCCTCTATTGCCATCAGGAGCACCAGAGACGTCGGTATTAATTCAAGATCGTAAGGCAACAACATCGCTACGAAAAGCTGGAATACGATTGGAAAGACTCTATTAAGGCTTTCTTACTAAAAGCATGGCCCATATATCCTAATTTTCTACCATAACGAAAACAACATCCTTGGAAAAACAACACTTTTAAAGCAATTGTGAGATGTGTGGCGGCCGGTTGGTTAAAGTCAAATCTCATTTTTTTGGCATCAGCTTTTTCAGCTTTCTGTTCTGCTTCAAATAGCGACAGACCGCCGAATGGTCGACGTTAAGTTCTTCTGCAACATCTCGCACAATCTTAAGAAGCTTATCTTCGACGACTACCTCAATTGGTCGCTGTCAACTTCCTCTAGTCAAGAAATACGTTCCTCATCCTCAACGCTCTTGTCTTTTCTACAAAACCTCTTGAATGCCGCTGCACGTTCGTTAGCAGCTTGTGTACCGAATGCGCTGTTGATGTTGCCAGTTGTCTCTGTTGCTTGCGACAAATTTTGAGTAGAATAAGGAATTCGCTCAAATTGGATTCTTGCCTAACATCATTTCCAGAGTAGAAAACAAACATAAAATTAGCAGGAATTAATACGGCGTTGAAAAAAAAAATACTGTGATGACGGATTAGATAAAATAAACAAATTAGAAATGAACACGTCATTAGCAATGAAGAGTTAAACGAAGATTGTGCATTAAGTAATATGTAAAACAAACTTTATTTTGAGAATATTTTTAAGATTTGATAAATTGAAATTCAGTTTCTGAAACGGCATTTACGTGTGCGTTGACCTGATAGCTCGATGAACTACAAGATTACAACTTTCATCATTTTGTTTGGTCCTTCTCGCAGTTTTTCTTTTACTGTGCGGACCTCTAAAGTAAATATAGAATAAACGACAAGAGACACGTCATTAGCAATAAAGCATGGAACGAAAATGTGCATGAAATGATTCGTAACGTTATTTAAGAATATCAATCTCACACAAATATAATATTTTGCAAATGCATAAACCGCAATTACTTTTGCATAATCTTGAGACTTATTGATTTTCCTTATTATTGTCCGATCGAGACTGGTTCTCAGAATCATCACGACTGAGTTGTGGAAGTTCTGCACCCTTTATTTCAGACGAACGAATTTTTTGAACACTACCTTTATCACACTATGCGTTTCATACTTCAAATACTTTCAAGACTTCTGTCATTCGCTTCTTTTTCTCTCACTCATTCTCACACAGGTCTTCATGCATCTCGAGAGCTGTTCCAATCTCTCCTTAAGAATTCACCACCTTCATGAATGTGGTATGATGTTCGAATTACTATAAATCTTGATCTTGGTCAATCATCAGAATGAATGCTACGCCAAGGCATTTTCATATCTTTGCAAGACAGCATTGGGAAGGGGACTCGAATCAGAACCGTACCTCCTGATAACCAGCATCGCTAGTCATTCGGCCACCTCCTCCCTACAATTACGCAACATTAATGGATTTTATGTTGGATTTTGCCATACATTGATGGATTCAAGACTTTGAATGATTTATCCCTAAATATGAACTCAGTGGCTGCTGCTTGTACCTGATGGAGATGATAGTCTGTGATATCGAAAATGTCACCATTCTAGGTTAGGTTGCAATCCTCATTCGTTTATCCTAGCAAAATCGTTGAGGTCTATTTCAACTGCTCTATCTAAATCCATAACTTTTGTGCACTTACAAGCAGCTCGTGGGCGAGAGGGACATTCGACAATCTCCACTTTTCACAAATCTCTCGTATCCATATTGCCAGCCATTTTTGAGGTTTTCATGCAATATGAGACGGAACAATTTGTAGCTTGTCGATCAAAGACCATGTGATCACCTCAAAGGAATATGTTGGCGTTGTAGAAAGTTTTCAAAACACCTTTCC